>MZZL01000406.1:739074-774432 GCA_002749535.1 Apophysomyces variabilis | reverse complement strand
GGAAATGATTGCCAAGTTTTTTTTTCTTTTTGGCTTTTTTTTTTTTTTTTTGGTATCTCCTGGAGACCGCCCTTAGAACCCGTCTCTTAGTTTTTTCTTAATTTTTGCTCCTTTACGTTCCCCCGATATGAATAATTATACTCTCCCGACAATAATCGTAAATAACGGATACCTTGTTTATTCGCGGCACAGGGGGTTCTTTCAATATGTGTAGCACACGTACACACATACACATAGAAAAACAGTTGTCATGAATGTCTATTGCATGCCAGAACTCCTACACACATAGAATAGTAAAGCGATCCTATCTATTGAACGCGCGTATCAAAGGCGTGAACCATACAGAAAAAGCTGTATACCGCAGGTAACGTTCACTATCGTACCTTATCCACACGAATCCAAACAAAGAATGTGTTACAGGTATGCATCGCTGCATGGCATTCGTGGCTTGTGGACCCTGAAGGGCAACCAAGCTGTTGCTCTGCGGAACACGACCAATACAAATACATAACTTAGTTGTTCATTGACCATACTCTCAATATGGACGATCATCAGTTATCCAGAGCCATTCATTCCTCATTAGAAGATTTCAAACGGGGAATCGAAGAACATGAAAGAGAACAGGAGGAACTGAAAATGGCCATCGCAGCTTCACTTGGGAAATCAGTCGATCAATTGACTGCGAGAGATCTATTGAACGCGACAATGGATCAGAATCCTCCTAGCAAACGGAAACATTCGCCTGAACCTACAGAATCTTTACCAAACAAAAAGGCGGGGCCTCCGAGATATTGGGATGGGGTTGTAAAACTGACCCATGTCTCAGGTTTCCCAGGTTCAAGCTTCATAAAGTTTGAAGATATCGTCCAAAAGGTGTGCCAGAGCTCCTTTGATGTCTCTTATTTATTTGCAATAATTATAGTCAATGCTTAAAAAGGCTGCTATAACTGCATTCGTCTGCAGTATGGACTGGATTGAAGAACATTTCCCGGAAGATATCAATTTATGCATAGTGACCCATGGCCAACTGGTAGAGTTTACAAAGCAAAAACGCTAGTATACGTTTTTCAGTCTATAACAAAAGCGTCCAAGTAGGCCACCCGTGTACAATTTGCACCAAACCGCGTTTTGATACATCCACCCATGAAAGACCCCAAGTATGGCGTGTTTCATCCAAAGCTGATGTTGTTATTTTACGATTCATCCATGCGGGTTGTCATCGGGTCAGCAAATCTGGTATTGTTCTATTATTGATTGTCTTTTGTGATATTGTTTTTTTTTTCATGAGTGTAACTAAAGGGTTACTTTAGGAACGTTATGACTACAATGATCTTGAGAATGTTGTCTTTATCCAGGATTTCCCGCAGAATACCAAACCACTAGAGTCCGTTTCAAAGCTACCAGAATTCGCTAAATATATAGCCGATCTACTTGACCAAATGCATGTTCCACAATCTGTTAAGGAAGAACTACTGAAATATGATTTTAGCAAGGCAAAGGTGAGTTATAGTAACCTCGTTTCTTGTATTAAGCATAGCATAAAACGGGGGTAATCAGGCGCGTATTGTGGCCTCTGTTTCCGGTGTTTTTGAAGGGGAGGAAAACTATCGAAAGTATGGACATGCCAGGTTAGCACAGATCATCAAAGACATCGGGGCTTTTGACCCTGCCCGGCTACCAAAGATCGAGATGCAGGTAGATCAAGGAATTATTTTTTTAGAAGCTGTTTACACTCTATTTCTTTTCCATTAAGACTTCCTCCTTGGGATCACTAAATGCTTCCTATCTCCATGAATTATACGTGTCCTTTTGCGGGATTGACCCGTATGAAAACGGAGCAAGATCTCGAGGGCGCAAGAAGGAAGGGTTGCCACCCATTGAAATCATTTATCCCACTCGTGATACGGTAGAGATGAGCAGATTGGGCCCGTCTGTAAGTTCAGAACAGAGACAGATGCCCCGCTAATTTATAGTAGGGAGCCGGGACGATCTGTCTCTCCTCAAAATCATGGCAGAAAGCTACGTTTCCAAAGCAGATTATGCGCGATGCGGTTAGTTATCGGGAGGGAACACTTATGCATTCAAAAGTATGCAATCCATCGTTTTCCTTTTTCATATCGCGACTAAAACTGCATTGATAGTTCATTATTGCAAGTCTACCACCTTCTAGCAACAATAAAAAGGAGAATGAGCTATTAGGTTGGGTATATTGCGGGTACGGGCAAACATTCGAAAATTGCAAGGAATATTAAATTTTTCGCAAGCAGAAGTCATAATGCGACCCTCTCCGCGTGGGGGAAGCTATCCATTGCCAGAGATAGCAAAGAACCTAAGATGAACATGAAGTAAGTTCTCACATAGAAGGTTAATTTAGTCTTTCTCACTTGCATATAGTAACTGGGAACTTGGTATCGTTCTCCCAATCTATGATTCAACTGAAATACCGTCGACGTTTCGGAGACCTGCGCCTCCATATAAGCCTGGGCAAGACGCTTGGACTCAAGACATGGAATGGTGAATTGCTTTATGTGCTAATGGGAAGTTGTCTATTGAATGGATACAACCTTATCATAATTTATTTTCATAAATGAGGATCGACCATAAACTCTTTTTGCATGTTTACCATGGAACTGCTGAGTTTTAACAGTATATCGCAAAAATGATTTGCTTCTGCTTGATGCGACGTGTCTCCTCCATCGAACATAGAAGATGGCAGATTCTCCCAAAGAGAAGGAGATTGTAGCAGTTAACAACGCCTCAGAAACACCCAAGGAGGTTCTGATTGTGGAATCTGAATCCCTGCTAGAGACTTCTGAGAAAGAGGTGGAGAGTACATCGACAGCGGTGGAAAGTTCGGAAGCGATCATTGTCACCTCTATACCCACAGTTGAAGCACCAGAAGAAAATGCGATCATCGCAGCTGCACCCACGACAGAACCTCCTAGTGAAGAGCCTACCGTTACAGCCATTCCTACAGCGGGAACTTCATCGCCACAACCTACGGTCACTTTCGAGCCTCTAGACAACAACCCCGAGGACACGATCATGGACATGGTGGACAATCCCAACGAGAATTTGTCTAATTCCGTGGAATATACGAGAGATGGTGTGCAGCCGGAAACTTCCTTGGCACCTTCCTCCGACGCAGGAGTTTCGGAAACAGGCTCTGTACCGGTAGCAGACGCACACGCTGTGAAAAGGCCAGCTTCGCGAAAATACGAAGATTTCCATCAGTTTCTGTTGAAAACGCGAGAATCTCACAAGATGCTGCCTACAATGAAGCGCTCTCTGGAAGACGCTGTGGCATTAGAAGAAATTGACAAGTAGGTTTCCATATTGCCCATTTCCGGCTTCCCCCTTTTTTCTCTTGTCTGACAATGACAGGTAGACGCATTCAGAAAAGACATAAAGCCAACAAAGCTGCAGTACCTGCGACGCCAGATGTCTCACTCGATCGTGGAAAATTCTATCAACGCCTAAAGACATTCCCTCCCTCTTTTATTGAAACGCGGCGCCCAATCACAGCTCCTAAGCTCTCAATGCATGGCTGGCAGTTTGTGGAAACCAAAACGGTCAACGACAAGGACATAGCCTATCTTACATGCAATGATTGTCAATCCACCATGGCGATGATAAGCTTAGAATTGTACGAGAACGATAACCCTGCTGGTATGTCTTTCCCATGCAAATAACGCCTATTAAGAAACGAACTTACCCACGGTTACAGTCGCCAAGGTAACGAAGCGATATGAAGAGGGTCTGTTCGGATTCCATAGTGAGCAATGCCCTTGGAGACTTTATCACTGTAAAGGCATGTCTCTACTGATGAGATAAAGAAAAGAAGTTATTAACTCTGTATTAGATCAAATTTATTCATTCCCTTTGAGAAGATCAAGTGAGACAATAGAAAGGATAGAGACCGAAGGACGAAAATTCTTAGGATGTGGACCTGAATTACCAGCTATCCACTATTCTTTGGTAAGACTTGATTATCTATGCGAATGAGGAATGATGTTGTTGGTTAATGCTGCTGTCCAGACGGAGAGTCAATTGAAAGATGTACAATACCTGGTCTCTAGCTTCGAAAATCTAATTAAAGAGAACGGCACATGTTCACCAACTGACACCATGATGACAGCTTATGTCCTTCCCATTTTCGGCTGGTGTCTGAAAGAAGTTGGATCCGTGAAAGCGTTGACTTGTCAAGATTGCTTCCGAACTGTCGGCTTATACCAGATAAAATCTTCAGAGCAGGACGAATCTGAAAAAGTTGACTTTGACGCCCTAACGCAGCATCGAGATTATTGTCCTTGGGGGAATAATAGTCGTGCTCGACTGAGAAATCCTAACGAAGTGGATGATAAGGATACGCTTATTAACGGGATACAATGGGTACTAGCTATTGTGGCAGCTGAAGCGAAGAGTAGGCGTGACATGTATGAAGAGCTTCTCGGTCCTCAAGAAAGTCGGGAAGAACAACGACGGGAAAATAATCGTGCTTTAGAAGCAGAAGCTCAGGAAGTCCTGAATAGAATTCCCGCGTAACCATGTCAGGAAAAAAAGGAAGATGAAAATGAAAGAAGAGACAATAGTACTGCACAAGACCAAAAAAAAAGGGGGCACCAATGCCTTAGTAGTATGTATTTAGTATAATACAGCTTGCTGTATCTTTGTGCAATTAGATGAATTAGCTATGGCTCGCTGTAGAAGACCTTTTTCTTTTCAGTCTTTCTTTGTGTTAGCAGTTACTTCTTTTCCATGCCGAACGAGTTCCTTCATAGAGGCGAAACCGAAGCACAGTGTACTTGCAGTCCACTTTATGGTAGTCCAAGGGCTGTACCATCGTCTACGCAAACAGATGACCAGTGCCGCGGTCGCCTCAAGGACGTGTACAGAGATGGCCGTGTTCCACACGGTACGAAGCAAACCGACACCGAGCGTGTTTCGAAACTGTAGGATGCTTGGCGGGAATTGACGGGTTAAATATGCGTCTGTGGCGAATGTCAACAGGGCCAAGGTAGCTAGGCCACCTGTGATGGATACCTTCCAGAAGGGCTTGGCAGGATAAAAGGTGTCCAATGGTACGTTGGGTTCTGGGGGGACATAGACGTTGGTTGCATGAGCATACAACGCCTTGGCAATGGCACTCACAGGTGGAGGACCGGCAAGAGAACTCGGCTAGAAGAAGAAAAAAGGGATTGAATAACCGTGGTCTGTCTCGTTTTGGTAATCTTACCAGACCGAGAGCCGTTTCTGCTTCCTTGGCCATAGCTTCTAATACAGGTCGAACTTCTTCTCGCTTCGTCAGCGGCGTCTTAAACTCTATGAATGTCACTTCTTCCTCGCCATTGGGCATGGTGTAGGACAGACCAAACCCTTGGGCGTTGACATACTTGAAGGTCGCATTCACAGCATCATCCTTTTTCGCGAAATACCGCACATAAGCTAGGTTGGTTGCTAAAAAGAGACAATAAGGGGGAGTTCTACCTTAGTACTTCCTTCTTGTTATCTTACCTGAATGGACGCTCATGTAAGCTGCAATGGGTGCACTATGAGGAGCTATAGGGTCAGTCATGGTACTCTGTGTATATTATGCGGAACAGGAAAAAGGAAATGGAAAATGCAAGCACCGCATTCTTTGTCATCGTTTTATTGAATGAATTTTTTCGGCGCCTTTCATTTGCCTTATTTCTTTCTCCTTTTCCCTTTTTCCTACTAAGGCGATTTACTTATCCTCTGCCATTCGACAATACGACACTTAACGGTTGTGGTCGTCAAATATACAAGTTACATGTATCTCTGAAAGCGTCTTAAATCAATGCTTAAGTGAAAGGAAGATGCGCATACAGCAGAGCTTGTATTAGCTTATCATGCAAGGTGCTATTACCCTTCACGTAGAGTTAGTAGACAACGTATACTGCTTCCTTTACTGCTGAATGGTTTTGTATCAGTTACAATCGATTCATGAGGACAAGAGAAGGTCACAATCGATGAAACGATTAACGCATATCATGTCGTAAAGGTTTTTCGCGCCAAAGGTGTTTTAGTCATTCAATGGCTGCGTTTGGAAGATAGGTGAACCAAAAAAAACATCCTCTAACTATGTAAACCTTTTCCTGGTGATGAATATATCATTGTTACTCTATGACCTAGCAAGTCGATGCATAGCCGAAAACAACGGTGTCACTCTTGCTGTCTAATGCATCTGTGCTTTAATGTTTATTGAAATACATTTCGCGCTACTCTAAAATAAGTTTCGCGTCCATGGAAAGGACCAAATTTGCGCTAAACGTAAAGTAGATATGCATCCTTAATATATAGGTTATGCGGGAAGTACGTTTTACTTACATTAACTTGATCCTCTAATGGACACAAAATTCATTGGAATAGCGCAAAATATAATTCAATAAACAGTAAATGGGGAATGGTATGATGCCTTTTTACTTGCACCCGAATAGTACTCCCAATGCATAGGTTGGGGGACCGCGATGCATCTAGTCGAGGGCGGCTAACGGTGTACAGATTGTTTAAAATGTACAAGTAAAAATTTGTTAGAAAGAAAAAGCCGCCAGGAGCTACAGATGGAAAACGATGTTGTCCGTATGCAATTGTTCATTCAATAATTAAGACTACTTACAGACACCTTATTCAAATCCATGGCATACACACTCCGCGATGAGGCGCTGGTGCTCATCCTGGGGCGAGAGACAAAAAAAGGAAAAGAAAAGTGAGAGCGGGAGGGCCATGAGGGCCAAAGCGCCTCGACCGCATCAACCACGAGAACACTCTCCAACGTAAAGTCAATCTAGGTCAAAGAGTGCAATTCCAAAGTGTGTAAAAAGAAGGAAGCACAGAGGGATACAATGCCAACCCAAACCTGGATGACTTGTATGGAAACCGCTATATGTCGAGAAGTTAGACGCATGAATGTACATATAGCTTGGATTGACGAGCCATTTGCAAGGCATTGGTGATATAAGCATTCAACTTACATGATTTGCCAGTTTTTAGCACAAGAATGGGTCGATATGAAACGGAAATATGGAATGGGGTGAAAAATGGATATTATCACTCAAGTGTTCATTATCATTGACCAGTTTATATGTCGTTCTTAACCGACAAAAACATCTTCCTCAGCCAACGCATGTTGCGAGAATACAGCAACAATAACCAACCCATTGGTTCATCTCGTTCTGCTCCACCGAATGAACATCGTCAGTAAAGGAATAAGACTATGCTATACAATTAAAAGAAAACACTTATTACAAGAAAACACATTAAAAAATTACGAGTTCCTTTTGAATGTTGGTGATGACCGTGTCCCACCAGGTATGTACTCTTCTATCATATGAATCTCATCATTTTCTCACTTATTTATGCAGTTCCAAATTCCGCTTATATTCCCCTCAACCCTCAGTGGTGCATACCCGGGTCAAACGTCGATAACCTTATTGCCGCTATATACCACCCAGTACTCAATGCTTTCCCTCCCATTGATACCCAACTTCTTACAGATCGTGCTATCCTCACACCGAAAAATCACCATGTAGACATGATCAACAACATTATTACGAATTTATTCCCAGGAACGAGCCGCGCTTACAACAGCGCTGATATTGCTGTCGAACGCGAACATCAGAATCAAGTGCCTGTAGACTTTTTTAAATTGACTATCATTTGCAGGTAACGTCTATCTACTGTTCATCAACCCCGGGCAATGAACCTATTTTTCTTAGCTCTTCCACCACATACCCTTAATCTTAAGATCAACATGCCGATCATGCTCTTACGCAATATGGATCCCAAGGCTGGCCTTTGCAATGGCACGCGCTTGATTATTCGAGCTCTACATCTGCGTATCATTGACGCTGAGATTGCTACTGGCGGATATGCGGGATCACAAGTCTCTATACCTCGAATCAAGCTCATTGTTTTTGATACCAACTTGCCTTTCAGCATAGCAAGAAGACAGTTTCCAGTGAAGCCTGCATTCGCCATGACAATCAATAAAGCGCAAGGTCAGACCCTTAATCATGTTGGCTTATACCTCCCACAATCCGTGTTTTCTCATAGTCAGCTATATGTTGCTCTATCAAGAGTGACTGAGGCCTCCAACTTGAGAATCATGTGTGAGTGGAATGATACCCATGAACCTATCACCAAAAACGTTGTATATCATAATGCTTTCCCAGCATCGTAAAATAGGATTTTTTGTACAACTATTATTCCCAGTTATCCCCAATTACACTATGCAGCACATCAATATACATTCAATTCCACTATTTCTATACCTGGGGGCTTCGCCCCCCAGAAGCGCGAAGCGCGAAACAGCTAGTCAAAAAGCTACTCTATTAAAGGAGCACGGTTTGGTTGCACAGAGTCTACGCACTTTGATTGGCACTGGGACAGCTTTTTACACTGATTCGCTCTGAGAAAATCATTTTCCGGAAAACTATTGGGAACTGGGTTTCAACAAGATTCGTTCCCTATGGATTTTTGGGGTGATGAGAATTTGAGGTGTACGTTACATGAGGGGTACTTTCCACTACTTAAAATGCGAGGCACAAGGGGCCGAGACCAGTAGCCAGCAAGCATCCTTCTTTTCATGATGCCCAAGGGCTAAGCCAGTAACTGGTACCTATTTTATGTCTATTGGAAGGAAGGATAATGAAAATCTGCGTTTTTGTAAGCCATTAAGCAGAGATATTGATGAAAGTAATGCATCTGAGAATTCTTGGGCGTCCTATATATTCCAAAACATCGACAGTTGTATAGGATGAATGAATTCTATGCTCTATTATGATTTAGTTTATCGTGTTCTAATATCTTTTGGGGCGAACTAAGGCGGGCAAGTAATTTATCACAGATTGTTCCTGATGTCAGCCATGGCAGAGCAACGTAGGGCTGATGTTAGTAGGCTACAGCCTCATAAGCTGTGTCTCAAAGTTGGTCAGTGTGTTATGCTTTATCCGTAAGCTAGCTTCTCAAATTGTTCTCTCTCTTTTTAATAGTACGCACTCATTAATTGTAGACTTATGCCTCATTCTGGAGGCAGATATAGCCGTTGGTGTACTAACCTGTCAGATCGCCTATATTCGGCTCACCGGCATGTCATCTCCAGATACTGACCCTCTTCAGTCTATTTTATGCCCTTTCTCCAATAAATATCCATTTACAAAACAGTTAGTTAATGGAACCCATCAAAAGTAAGATATATGCAAAAGTTGCAACACTATATGAGTGTTCCGTTGACTGAATGGTGTTAAACAGGAAGGAGTGGGATAATGTCACGAGTCAAACAAATTAACATCAGTATTGTATTCTCCAGCGAGTGACCGGTTAAAAGAAAATAGAGGTTTATATCTGAAAGCTGAGGACCGATTTTGTTGTCACTTGTTTCTATTTTTCTTCAATCCCACGATGGATAAGCATAAAAACCGTAAAAGACCTATTGAAGAGAATGATGATGACTTCCAGCCGCCTATTGTCATTCAACGCAAAACGCATTCAGGTAAGCAGTAATGCTTTTATGACCGTGGCATATTGGCAGCTAAATTGCGATTTGATCAAAGTTGGCCCCACTGCAAAAAAGAAGAAAGGAAAAAAAAAGGTTATAGACTCAGCCGATGTCGCACAAAAGGATGATGATGAGACAGAGAGTTTACTTCACAAATACACTGAAAGCATTCCTGAAGCAGGTATTTAGCTTTTTCCCACACTTCCGGTATCTTACTTACAAGTTGTCGAAGGTCCATCGTCCGTAAAGAAGTCAAAAGCTCTGATCAAGGCTGAAAAGGCGTATGAAAAGAGAAGCGCAAAATATGAAGCAAAAGCAGAGTTACAACAAGCAAGCGTGCAGGAAAAGTTGTCAAGCGCCAAGGCGTTAAGATGTCCCACTTGCGGAGGGACCGATCATCAGAGAAGCACAAGCAAATTGTGTAAAGATCCTACCACAAAAAGGAAGCCTCCGAAAAACTTTAAGCAAACGCGAGTAATCAAAGCGTCGCTGTCAAACACCTGCCGGAGCGCAAGCTTTGTTGCAAATGTCAGAGAATGCGTAAAGCATGTGCGAGACGTGACATATGCTGGGTCTCTCTTTGCCAACTTTTACTTCGTAAATCTACTTTCCGAATCAAAAGAGATTCCCCCGATCGCCCATCAGCTGTGCTACACACTGTTTGCATTAATTGCAGGCGAAGCACATCATGCCGATGAAAGCCTGAAAAACACGCTTGTCACCTTCCAGGAGACCCTTGGTAATTTTCAAGAAAGCAAGTCCAAGTCGAAAGGATTCATGACAGTGGTCTCAAGTGCGGCCAAAGAATACGAAGAGGCGATTCGTAATCATGTCTGCGCAAACTTTAAGAAAAAGACAACGCAGTGCCTGTTGATTTGCATGTCCGACAAGAACGATGAAGCCTTCTGGGAATCGTCCACAGTGAAAGATCGCAATACTATGGCGGAGTACATGTACAATAAGCTATGCGACATTAATTGTCAATGGCCTACATCAATTGATAAAAATCAAGGCATTATTGACATATCCGAATCACTGGTGAAATTGGTTCGCTCTACACTTGGTGTAACCACCATTGACGAGAACATTTTGAGTGCCAAACCTCATTTGCTTTTGCCCTGGTTATTTCAAGTCATGAAGAGATTTGAGCAGAAAATTGCCATTACCGAAGGCAAACCACAAAACCATGTTTCAACAGCATATGTTCACCGGATGGTGGAAGAAGTAAGTTAACTTTGCGGTTTCTTAAGTTTCGGTATATTGATTCTATTCCCGTTTTCAGCTGGTAAACACAAACCCACTATCTAAGCGACTTCGATCAAGTCTCAAGTATGCAGTTCGAGAAGCAATCAGAAAAAAATCTTCGCTTCGGCTACCAAAGAGATTTAAACCGCTCCCTAAAGCCGAAATGACCAGTCTTGAATCGTTTATCAAAGAAACAATTGATGCCATTGAAAGCAACACATTTGCTCCGGAAAAATATGCCGATCCAAAGGGAACCCGGAAGTTTACAATGCTGCCCGTTTACACCTTTCAGATGCGATACGTTACCGTTGACAATCAAGCATTGGCACGTCTTCTGTTTCAAGCCGGTTGACGAGAAAATCAGACGCCCGTACATCCTTCGGAAACTCGACGTGAGTACTTTGATTTGTTCGACATGGCCAAAATCGGTTATCCTACCTATGAAAGCCTAGAAAATGAAAAGACAATATTCTGGTAAGTCAATGGCATTCATATGTTGAATTACTAAAGCGCTTGAAGGGACGTCATCCGTACTGACGGGATGGACGTGGAGTTCATATTCAAGAAGTACAAAGAACCGTTTGACCCTAAAAAGAAACCTCTCACTCCGGCCAATCTGAAAGGCAAATATCATAACGCAGTCATCTGGGGTGTCGATCCAGGAGTTTCAAGTGTGTTTGTGGCTGCGGATGGCAACCCTTCGTCACCGCACCGAGTTCGCACGAGCACAACTACCGAGTACTACTCCATCAGTGGTTATAATCGTGCAAACCAGAGGCGAAAACAGTATATGGATGCCGAGCCTGAAGCCTAAAAGTTGGTCGACGATATACCGTCTCTCAAAACGACCGACCTACAGAAGCTCACTGACTCTGTGAGATATGTTATGCAGCACTACGAAACGATTACCGAATTCTATTGCAGAGATCTGAGGTAGGATTGCTGTTATATCACCTGTTATGTAACGATAGTCTAGGTATAACAAACTTAAATTCAAATCATACATCGGCAGACAGAAAGGAAGAGCCGAAATAGCCAAGAGGCTCCTATGTGATAACAAAAAATACAACATGGACAGTTGTCAGAATCAAAAAAAGCCGAATGAAAAGAAATGGGTTGCTCATTGTCCCAACGACAAGCATGACGAAAGAAATGGGCCTATAATAATTGCTTACGGCAATGGGACTTTTTCAGGCTCAATGCATGGTCGGGTGGCTGCCCCAACGAAAGCGATAGTTAAAGAATTAAAACGTCAAGCTTTTAGAAGAAAGGTAATGTTTAAGGTCATGCTATCTACTTTTAATTTCTTTTGTTGGGCAGTCGCCAGCCTATGTCTCTATGGTTGAGGAGTACTTAACTTCACAAATATGCCCACGTTGCAAGGAAAAAGGCCTCCAAAAAAACAAGGAACGCCCGGATGCAAATGGTCAAGAAGGCGCAGGGATACATGCTGTGTTGGTTTGTCAGAAAGAATCATGCCCGGCAATGTACTGGAACCGCGATCATATGGCTGCCATGAATATCCGAGAAGTATTTTTATACATGATGAACAATAAGGATGAAAGACCACTAGAATTTAGACGACATTTTTCCAGTTGAAAACTATAGAAGAATGACTATAGTATCCCTTAACTTGTTAGCGTGAAATTATCTCACTCTATTCGCTTGCCCAAAAGTAGTCTAGGAGTTGAGCAAACTACCTTGGAAAAGGCTTTATTTCGCTTCCTGACCTAACTTTTTCAGTTCTGCTCGGATTTCGTCCCGTCGTTCTAAAATGCAATATTGAGTCACTCGCAAAACCTCATTCTGTCTTTTGGTATTTACTGTTGAGTTGGGATTTGACCGCATTTTTATCGTCAGCAAGGAAGAAGATGTTGGACGAGGAAACTTCTCGTTTGTATACTTTCTAATATTCAGAGCATGAGGAGTTGGATCGATTTGAGCGATAGACATGTGATAAACATTACATACCGCCGACGGTCGTAATGAGGCCAGTTCAGTGTTAAGAACTGTCAATTCTTGCAGCTATAAGTTGAGAGTTAATTGCAAAGTTCTTTTGCTTAAATGAGTTGAATACTTGCTTCTTTCTTCAACGCCGATTCCATGAGAGAAGACAAAAATGATGCGCAATAGATCTGACTTGCATGCTTTCACAGTGACTGCTGGCTTCATTCACAACTCTGCATCAGCATCAATGCCACATGCCCATCTCTCTGATTGAAGCCTTCCCTTTCCGAGTTTGCAGTTCATTTTAACTCTCCCATTTAATGACTTCTCTCTCTCACTCTTTCTGGCAACAAGTCTCGTCTGTTTTTTTGTTAAGTTTTATTTAGATATCTTGGACATCATGCAAAAGCAAAATAGGACCAAGGTCATGAAGAAGCTTAGATCTCCTGAACGGTGAGAGCTATATAGGTGACGAGTTAGCGATGAATTGTATGAATTCAAGTAATGAAACTTAAGAATGGGAACACATACCAGGGGGAAGGGATTGTCTGAGCTTCTTGGCCTTCTGCTTGTCATTGACAACGAGGGTGTACAAGTAACGAGAGCATCTGACCTTGAACTTGTACTTGTCGCCATTCTTCTTAACGCGAGCGGCTATTTCAACCATGGCCGTTTAGTTACACATGGTTCACGCAAAGCATGTCGAACGTTAAACTAGGATAATCGCTTACATTTGGCATCCTTTCTGCGCGTAATTTCGAGGAAGTTTTTGATGTCCAGAACCTGCTTGGGCTGTATATAGTAGGGCGTGTCGTAAGTTTTCCGATCCATCCGTTCATCCATCCATTTATCATCCAAGCCTCTTTCTTTTCTCTTTCTCTGTTATTACCATGGCTAGAATGTAGCTTAATTAAGAAGGAGGGAACTGATACTCGGTTCGCCCCTACCAGATCCTCTGGCACCGGTTGCCCAAGCCTTGGGTGTTCTCTCTCCCCCCCCACCCCGTTTTTTCATGGAAGTGGTTCGGCAAAGAGAAGTGCGGCCCGGACTATCGTATTATTTACATCCAGTCGAAATGTGCCACGTTGTAGTAAAAAATCATCTACGTTTTTCCAATGGTTGCCCTCCATGTAAGGTAAATGCAGACTTTCTCTTATCTAGTTGGACATTGACAACGTGCATGTCGTAACCGAATAGCTTATCTTTAATTATCCATGTTCGGACTATTTTCATACATTGCGTGCATGACTTCATCCCATTCACCTCCAAATCGAGACAGTTGCATATGACGAAGATTTCTACGAAGTTACTAACAAAGGAAAGAACTTATATGTGAAACATTAAGTTGCCAATATAACTGTACAGATATGATGACAAAGTTCTGCAAGGCGGACCTACGGAGCATTGCCCTACAACGGAGCGCAGTCTGTATGTCTTTGCTCCTATCAGAGAGCGCTTCACTTGTTGAAACTCAGATATTGTGTCCTATGCGATTCAAGTTGGTTCACTTACTCCCCTTTGTTTATTCTTGAGATTGATTAGCATCAACATAGAGGATCGGATCATTACATCATACTATAAGTGATTTATGATTTATAAGCGTTTTTCATCTGACGTATTATTTGAAAGTTTATCCGCCATTTGAAAAGAACATTACATTTTAAAAAATAACTGCAGAAAGTTCGTGTTCAACCAGCAAAAAAAAACTCATCGTGTAGGCATGTGTGTGTCCATTTTTTTTTGATGATCCCGGATCGACAGGAACAATAGAAGGGTAAAGGTCGGTGCTCGGAGTGCTATTCATGCGACAACAGATCCGCAGAGTTGTCAATGTCTGCTAGTTAGCTCTTTATCTTAATTCATATCCTTTTTTGCTTGAAGACTTTTTTTTATCTTAGTTCATTGTCCAGATCTTCAATAGACCGTGACACAGATCACGAACAAAGAACTATACAAACATGGCAACCTCCATTTTGAATGGGAACCAAGCAAACTCATTTTTTTTCACATCGATAAAAGAAACCTTTTTAATCCATTGCTAAAAGTAAGTTCTGTACATGGTTAGGGCATATAATAAGAAACAGAAAGATACATGAAAGGGTTTAAGGGAATAAAAAACAAGAGAGTAACAAACAAGGAAGGGGAAAGAGAAACAAATCTATGATATTTCTTGATGTTATTTTAAGCGAACAAAGAAAGGGAATCCATATTTTCATTTGGCGACCATGGTTGAAACGAGTTGTTGTAGTCAAAGACAGGAATCTGGAACGGTGCCGGTTTATGATCGTCATTTGGCAAGCTCATGTCATCCAACAGTTGGCATGGGAGTAAACTTTCGGGTGGGACCACTTCTTCCTCATCATCGTACTGTGAGGATGCTGATGATGTCAACCGATCCAATTCAAGCATGGGCTCGTCTCGCAACCATAACGATTGAATATGTTGAAAGTTGCACCGACGACCATAGGGACATGACCCAGTTTGTTCAAACGTTCGACATTTCTTTGTCTTATACTTTGGATGTCGTTCTACAGGACGCAATTCAGCAAAACCATGTGCGTACTGGCATTTCACGCCGTACCTGTGGGTTGGAAATGAAAAGAAAGCGATGAGTATCATATGCCAAACGCTTTTTTCCCGTTCCCTTGTTTTACCTGCACTTTTGTGATTGTTCCCAGTTTTGACAAATCTCTGTCTTGTATCGGTTGGCTGGATGGTTTTGGTTTGTGCGTCTTTGTTTTTCTTTGGTCTTTTTGGCGGTAGTAGTATTTTGAGGTTCGCTACTTGGTGTCCGAGTGATCATATTGCTTGACAAGTATAATGATGATGATGATGAGGAGGAGCAGAAGTAAGGAATGGACGATGTATTCATGTTTTTATAGTGTAATAGAAAAGGTAATAATACAAATAACAACAGTAAGAAAGAAAGGGAGGAAAGTGAAGAGCAAGAGAAAAAAGAAGAAAAGAAAGGAAAAAAGAGGAAAGTAGAGCTAAAATATAAGCGGAAGAAATTCCAGTTTAAGAGAGAGAGAAAGAAGAACAAAGAAAAAGTTTGACATGTCCTTTCTTTAGGCCGAGAATCACTCCACTTTTCTCTTGGGGTTCTGGTCTCGCCCCGATTAGGCAACATCAATGTCTGTGCGTCGTTACTCATATCAGCCACCCGTCATCGCATGAAGTGGTCCGTTCTAATGTCTTTATCACGGATGTGGGTGTCATCCGATCGAGACAACGGTTCCATGACAGGTGATCTATGTTGCCCGTTGAAAAACAAACTTTGTTCGGTGCATAACCCTATTCCTCCGTACTCATGACATCGACCAACCAATCTCCACCCTCCATTGACCTCTTCCTCTAGAAAACCCTCATGCATATTCTTTATCCAAACCAAAGTAATAATAATAAAAATAATAATGACCAGAGCACAGTAAACCTCGTTACCAATGAAAACATCAATGTACAAGACAATGGATCAGCAAAGTACCCCGCATTAGGAATGTTAGTCTTTTGTTTGCTTTTATAGATCAAGACAAAAGGCCAGACTCTTTCATTCAATTCTTTATATCATAGACTGCATCTTATTCAAATTAAGGTTATTCTACCGGTCTCTTCTCTTAAATTAAGTTAAGCAACCCTGCTCTTTTCTTTTTTGTTTGTACGTCTTTGATGAAAGGCCCTTGGTTTTGATCAGAGTTTACAAACTTTATGATATTTTGGGTAAAACATCGCGTGTTTTTCTTGTTTACTTCCTTTCATGGGGTATTCATTTTTAAGTTCGGGAACACTGGACTTACGGGTACGGCACGGAGTGGTGTTCGTACAAGTTTTTCTTTTTTAGCGTTGGCGAATCAGACGAGGTTTTTTCTTCTTTTACGTTGGCTGGGTGTGAATTTTGGTAATAAAGCAACAGGTGTTGTTGCTTGGCATCCAGATCGGTTCGCTAGCGGCTCCGAGTTCTCCGCTTGTCCGGCAGGAAAAAGAAAAGAACATGCTCATTCTTTGCCGTGCTGCCCAACTTGCGTGACGAACCGTGACTCGCTTTGACGAGCGGCATTTGAAGATTTTTCTTTTCTCTGGATGAACGGCTCCGGTGAAGCAACGCGCCAACTATGCCATTTGAGAAATCGAAACATCATAGAGTCAGCGAATTTGTAGCCGTCATTCTGGCCGGTTACGGTAGCAGCAATAGGTAAAAAAAACCGAAGAAGAATATAAACGAAAGCCGAAAAAAGGGGGCTTGGAAAGAGAATGGCCTCGAACGGATGCTTCCATTTCTCTCTTGCAAGCATATAGACGCGGAACTCATTTACACATTCATAATGTACACCCCACAGACTGTACCCTATCTCGGAAGAAGACAATTTACCAAAGGCATTGCTACCCGTTGCCAACAAACCCATTATCTCATATACGCTAGAGTGGCTTGAAAAAGCTGGCATCCAAGGTAGACCGATGAAATGAAAAAAAAAAAAAATTAGACAACTGCTGCGGCAAAGTGTCTTTCAAAAGAAAGAAGAAAGCTTAAATTCCCGTGATTTGCTAGATGCTTTTGTTGTTATTGAAGGTGGTGCGGGTAATGGTCACCAGAAATTGACAGGTTATCTGGCGCGTGGATATCAGGGTGGTGTGCATTGTACTGTGATCAGCGTGGATGAGGATTGCGGTACTGCGGATGCGCTGCGACATATCAAAGATAGGATTGATGTAAGAGAAGAGACATCTAATTCGGGCAATTCATTTATAATTCTCTTAGCGCGATTTTATTGTGGTACCTTGCGATCTGGTGACGGAATTGAACCCTCAAGACTTACTTGATACACATCGTGTACGTGATCCGACAGTTACTGCATTATTTTATGAACCTAGTATGACCGAAGCTACAAGTAAAGACGAAGGTAAAAAGAAAAAAGCGAGGAAAAAAAGAAAGAAAGGAAAAGAAAAGAGAAATGGGTGTTTGATTTGCGTGATTCAAACGCTATGAAATAGACCCATTACCCTATGTTGGAATTGATATGTCGCAAGATGCGCTGGTCTACCAGGCATATCGATCAGACGACGAATTCTCAATGCGAATGTCCCTGCTAAACAAGTACTAAATGCATGTCATATGCTGTTTGCGAAATTGACTGTGTTCCCCTAACAGATTTCCGCGTGTCCGAATTCACACGGATCTGCAGGATGCGCATCTGTACATTTTCAAGCGATGGGTTCTAGATATGGTGGTGGCCAAAGAGTATATTTCAAGCATATCAGAAGATCTGATACCGATGTTGGTAAAATGTCAGTATCAAAAGAAAATGGTTGAACAAGAAAATGTGGAAAACTGTAAGTGCTACGTGATAGATCTACAGAGACAAAAAAGAAAAGGGCTTACAGAAGAAAAAAAAAATTTCGGGATGGACAGTTGCAGCCGCCCATCAAAACTTGTTGAGTACAGCATTGTCGTTGTCCACAACTACTTCAGATGATATTGAGGATGACCTGTATATACCCGATCCTATCCATCCAACGTTCAAGAGCCCTGTGAAAGCCAGTGTTTATGTGTACCGTGGAGGATTTTGTGGACGTGGTAACACCATTGCAAGTTACGGTGAACTGAACCGTTATGTAAATATCCAATAAGGGGGAAAAGCGTCTTTTATTTAGTTTTGATCTAGGCGACCAAGCAGGGTGCATCGATCATGCGTGTGCCGTCCAGTGCAGAAGTGGCACCCAAGACACAAGTTGGCAATGATTCTATCATTGGTGAATATACTAAGATTGATGAACGTTCATCTGTAAAGAAATCTTGTGTTGGTGCACACTGTGTGATTGGCAAGAATGTGAAGATTGCCAATTCCGTGATTATGGACCACGTGGTTATCAGCGATAAGTAAGTGGATAAAGTAGGGAGTTACATGGGCTAAGGCACTATTTATTCTCTAGTGCCAAGGTGGATGGCTGTGTGATCTGCAACAAAGCAAAGATTCTAGAGAAAGTATCACTAAAGGATTGTGAAGTGGCGGGAGAATATGTCGTCAAGGAAAATAGTAAGTGAATTTTTTTTTTCTGTGGGGGGTTAGAAAGAGGAGATGAAACACTCGATAATTGATTGTTCCAACCCTTTTTAGGTCAATTCAAGGGAGAGAAACTAGTGTCTTTTAGAGAGGCTATTATCTAATGAGGAATATTTATCTTTTGCTTTCTATATCCATTCACTTCAAGGACTGTTTAATAAAGTGGAGGATAGAAAGGGAAAAGAAAACGAAGGAGAAGTTCCTGTCTGTGTTGTGCACACCGAGTGCATAGTGGGGAGTAAATCGATCGGGGCTGTGTAACTTGTATGTTCAAGCGCATTGGGAATAAAGGACCTTTGCATTGAAAGCATCCATAAAAAAGTGGACATAAAACAAACTAATCCTATTTCCCGCTTTTTCTTCTTCTTGTTCTTTTTCATTTTATCCTCCCCCTCTTCACCTGTATCCTGCCTGCTCTCTCTCTCTCTCTCTCTGTCTCTGTCTCTGTCTCTCTCTCTTTGTCTCTTTATCTTCCCTGTTTCTTACCATGACTTCTTTCGATGATAGTAAGTTTAGCGTGATTAGAAAAACGAAAAAAGGACACCACATCATACTCATGTACAAAAAGAGCGCCTTGCTATAATCATGACCCAACACGAGTTCGCACGGAACTTTTACGACGATATGGAATTCTGTCCATTACAAGGGGAAGAGGTAAGAAATAACTCGTGCATCATATAGAAACAAAAGTTTGCTCATTGGTTTGGTATCCTCAATAAAGGTGTTGGAACATAGAGAGCGTATTCAGCAACGGACATCACCTCAACCTTCGCCAAGTTATTCAAGAAGAGCCATCCCTATTATTGATCCGACAAATATGACACCTGTCCCGGTACCCGTTCGATACCCATTATCACCTCCATGGATGTCTGTGTTCCGTTCCACGGGCATCTCGGTGGTGGACCCTAGCACAGGACAAGTCCTGCGGCCGATGTATGAGGTCCCCGTACAATAGAAAAGCAACACTGCACTTCTCTCTCGCTCGCTCGCCCTTTCTTTTTGTTTTCTTATTTAATACGTCATATCTAGTTGTTGTAAAATTCTTTCATGTAAATATTAGCAAAAAGGAAGAAGAAAAAAAAGATCAAAAAAGGAGTTGTTTATATCAAACGATCACCAAAGGGGTTCACACGCCTTATCCCTCAAGTGAATTTACACGCGCATCTTTATACAACACGCATTGAAATGAAAATTGGTTTCGTTTAGTTATCTAGCTGACTATCAACCACTTATTGCATTTTTCTTTGCGGGGGTTGTTACAATCTTCGTAATCGCATTATAGCCAATCGCTTAAATAGCTAGCTTCTCATTGACTGATTTGCTTAATACGTTTGACAAAAAGCAGCAGATCGTAAACATACATAAAAAGGATCAAAGTATCCGTTTTCCTTAATTTACATACCTTGCTGGAACTTGTATTGATACCCATATCCTTTCCTTGCATCTAATCAAACAGAGGCGTGAAGGAGGAGTGTCAAATAAGTAAAAAAAAAAAAAACCTTGGTAATACCAGGGTAGGATTTAGTAGCATAGAGCTTGTCTCCTTTCTTTGTCCCTCCTGTTTTTAAAGCTTTGGCAACGTCAAGTTGGAAAATCACTGGGATAACCGATGCAACATAGAACGGAAACCGGATATAAGTGCAGAACTCATTTTCTCCTTCTTTTTCTTCCATTAAAGCTACAATAGGAGTTCTCTTTGGTTTTTTTTGATAGACATGGGACTTGGTTTGCCGAAAAGAAAAGAGAAAACATAGAAGGGGATCCAGATCCATCAGGATCTGTACTACAAGCTGTTGACAGGTTTTCTTGGACCAACAAAAAAGGCAAATTGCTGGGAACCAAGAATGCACTTTAGCAGTGCATGTTTCCAGTTACTCTCACGAAGCTGCAATTCATCCACGAGATGAGTCTAGCTAGCTAGAAAGTGGCCTTGACACAATGAAACACTTGTATCGGTCGCAGCATGTCAATTAGCATGAGAACACTGATGTAGTACTGGGAAATATGGGCCGTGCTTTTTCTTGTTGCTTCCTCCTCCCCCCTTTTGTATTGATGATGAGAGAGTATGTTATTTCTGCATTGTCTCTTCCGCTCAATGATATCGCACGTTTGCTCTGTTTTATTTGAGAAATGAACGGAGTAAATCAATGTAAACGCTTAAATTCAACTTGTTGCGAAGCGACATCGTTATGCAGCTGTCCTCCGAGTGTTAATTGCCATGGTCATCATCTGCATCATGGAATATATCCTTCGTTCCTTCCTTTTGAACTAAATATGCTGTCTATCTAACAATAGGTGAGTGCAAAGATTAGTTTGTTTTTTTTTTGGTTTTGTGTTCTATAGAACCAAGTTCCGTAGCTTGAAATTAATGCCATGTCGCAGAATGAATCACCCGATGTTTTGTAAAACCCTTTTCCTACCACGAGAATGCCCGTTTTAATCCAACCTTGAGAACGGATATGAACGATCCTAATGCCTTCCTATCATGCATGGATGCAGTAACAAAACGGAATTTAACAATCCCCAGTCCTTTTTTGTTTTTTTTTTCTTTTGGCGAAGAACTCGTTCACTGAGTTAGTTATTTAAGTTCATAATAAACGATTGCTAGATTAGTGCGGTACGAGACAAAGTTCTTTAAATGGCAAGATACTTTAAAACACCGTTTGTTCCTTTTTTTTATTAGTTTACTGACCCATGAATAGTGCGGGTCGTAAAAATACGTCGGTTGTCCTAGTGTGTCACAAATCAGTTGGGAAGCAAAAAAAAAAAAAGGTAGAACGGTTGTATATAGTAAGATGTCATCTTTATGTTTTAGAATAGGAGCGGGGGAAAAGTGGAGAAATCAGTAAAATTAGAGTGAAAGAGAGAAAAGAATTAAAAAAGAAGTTTGAAACTATAAACAAAATGGTATTAGATCGCTTTTCGTTTTTCCTTAAACGAAAAAAAGAAAAAGACGAAAGGATGACGGGAAAAGGAAAAAAAAGGTTTAGCATTAGAATAAAAGAAGAAAAAGGTTTTTTTCAGAAATCCGGTATATTCAAACTACTCTTCCTGTAATGTAAACGAGTATGCAAACTGCGCTCGTGAATGAGGACCAATGAACGCAGTCATGGCATCTTCCTGATAGGACTGTTGGTGACTGTAATGAGGAACCATTTTGGTGCGATAAAACTCGTGGCGTTCGGTTGAGAAGGTGGGAGTGGAAGGACCAGTGAGATGAGCAGACGTCTCCGGAAGCGGTGGCTGAAACATGCGGTGAAGCGTAGAAGGATCATACGATTGCATCATTTGCTGTTGGACGGGGGTGCTCGGTGCTGAATCGGAGCTTGTGAGAACTGATAGAACGGATCCGTTCTTGCTCGTGTAGTCTCCCAAATCGAAAAAGAGCGGCGAACTTGGTTCCTCTGGAGGTGCCACCTCCATTGTCGCCGTCCTCACCGAAGAGTCTTGTTTAGGGATATAGGGAATAGATAAAGACGGTTGCGACGCAGGCACAGACATGTAAGATGACTGATTAGGTAAAGAAAGAGGTGTAGGTATAGTAGTGATGGTAGCAGTACCAGTGGCATTAGCGGTAGTAGTATTAGTTGTTGTAATAGCTAAAGATGGAATAATAAAAATTTTTGGTTTAGTCTCGTTTTGGCATAGCCACTGTATATATTAAACTTACGTAGACCAGATGTATGCTGTGGAGGATGTTGGTGTTGGTATTGGTGCTGCTGATGATCATGATGATGAAGATGAAGATGCTGTGGTTCAAGTTGAGGCTGAGGTTGCTGGGGTTGATATTGATGTTGATGTTGATGGGTAGTCGTCCTGGTGACCGTTGTCGTTGGTGTCGTTGTTGGTGTCGTTACAGTCGTTGTAGTACTGGGGTACGTGTGATGATGATTAGGAGGCAAAAAGTAGATAGGTGATTGGGTGGGTGGCTCTGGATTGGTACACAAATACTGGCTTGGGTCATTGGTGAACAATGGATGTAGGATGTCAGTGATGTTGAATTGCTCTGAAAGTGCTTTGGCACGTGCGAAAGTGATCCTACGGGAGATCGTGTTACACAATGGACGACAGATGTTTTTTTTCTTCCTATCTTACCAGACGCCTTTCAGATGCATGGCTCCCACTTTGACAACGACGCGTCCTCTTTCGTTCTTAAGGATACCATCACGCTTTCCACGGGACATTCCAGTTACATTTAGCAGCTTAGTGCCGTTGATCATGTCATTGTCTAAAAAAGAGAAATAGGGCGTTTGTATGTCAGTCTAAAGAGAGGAAAAAGGGAAAAGGGAAAAAAAGATCATGGTTCTTTTCTCTTTTTCGGTTTGTACCTTGTCGTCTAGTTACGCAAACACCTCTCGCGTCAACTTGATAGCATACGGTTCCTTCTTCTTCCCAAAAGGTGCTAGCGAATTTTGGTCTCTGTGACCAGCGGATAAGTTGTTGTTCGAGTTGTTGATGATGGTGTTGTTGTTGTGACGGTGCAATTTGCATTTGCATGGTAGGAAGGACCTGTGGTCGTAATTGTGGTGCGGAATGAGTACGTGTGTGTGATGGGGTTGTTGTAGGGGGATTTGGCACATAAGGTGGTGGGTTATAGAAGTAATTATATCCTGACATGTCTTGATTTGCATGCGTTTCGTGAGGACGGTAGGATGGACTAGAGGATGTGTACATTCAAAGTTAAGTGAAGAAAAAGGAAAAATGAAGAGAAGTATGGAAATAAATAAATACAAAATATAAAAAAGAAAGAGATAAAAAAGAACACAAAGTTTCTGCTTCTTTAATGTCCCCAATGGATCTTAAACTTTTTTTTTGGATTTACCGAACAGGTGAGGTTTTCCCTTTTCGTTTGACAAACAAAAAAAAAAGGAAAGAAAGGAAAACAGTGAGATGATAGCGGGCTTTGTTGGTAATATTATTTTAAACCCTCTCTTTCTCTTTTTCTACAGTGTTTTGTTCTGTAGTGTCTATCTCTCCTTTTTTTTTTTTTTTTCATTGGCAAGAGGACAAAGACGGCCTCACCAATCACGCTTTGATTGTATTAATTTAGGTATATCCTGCGAATGATCGAAAAGCGGGCGGAAAGGGAAAAAAATTATAGTATTTGGCGACCCGGTGATGAGACTTCATTGGTCAAATCCATCTGACGCATTCCCACAGCTTAATTTAGAGTTTTCTGATCTGCTAATCCCATGAACCGACGATCTTTGAAAATTTCATTTTTTTTTTCTTTAAAATCCTTTTTCATCTTGCATTTGTCTTTCTATACGCAATCCAACTTATAAAAATCCCTCACCGTGCTCATTGTTCTTTAATTTATCCGTGAGTATGCTTTTCATCAGTGACTTCCCCGTCTTAGTTTCAAATCCTATCTTACCCATAATCCTTCATTTCCCGCTGGACTTTGGTCTGAGAGAATGAATACAACTCCGCATCACGGAAAAACGGTTCATTTCCCAGGGGAAAAATGGAGTTTGTTTTATCTAATTAGCATTATCCACTTGAGAACAACTACGTCGTTAATGGCTTAGTGGTTTGTTCTTGGTCCGTAATAAAAATAAAAAAATTAAAAAAGGATACAAAACATTCGGTAATGTTACCATGACAAAGTCAACCCCGAAGAAATGGCGAAAGTTCGTCAATGTTACTGTGGCTACCATAGTAAAATCACACCGCACCATGGCAAATTTTTATATTGCATTATTATTGTTATTACACAATGGAGCTTTTTTTTTATCCATTCTTTTTGATAGCTTCCAAAAAAAAGTGAGTTAAGGTTTTTTTTGCTTCAGACAAAAAGAAGCGCATGACCAGCCTTCCTAAAAGGGCAACCAAGACTTTTCACGCCCTACCCAAACAAGAAAAATAACATTGAGCTCTAAGGTATAGTATGAACGAGTAAAGAAACCTTTTTTTGCGCCAAAATTCTTTTATCTTTTTTTGGGGGAACTTTATGGTCCAAAGCAAGTTTGTCTGATTTTATCTGATCCTTTCTATCTCCCTTGACTGAAATAAACAAGGCTGAACATGAAATCGGTAGGGCTTTGTATTTTTTGTAATGATGGATTTCCATTTCGAATATGAATAGCATCCAACCGAATGGCCCCGGAATTCGTTGATAAGAAGAAAGAAACAAAGAAATAGATTGATCCAGAGATTGGGTTAGAAAGGGCATGAGCCTTTTACTGACACGAAGCTGTTCACATGCCGCATGACAAAGATGGGGGCGTTTGTCTTCTCTGTTTCGCTCTCTGTGCGCCCTTTTTTGTTTCTCCTCTTCGTTTCACTAATCCCTAAATTGTTCAATGATGCAACCTCTTATACCCCCTTCCATGGATGAAGGTTTTTCCTTCCTTAGTTGCTTCCCAGTTTAGGTGGATGTAGTTTCAGTCAAAGCAAAGAAGATTAAGTTGGCAAGGACACAAAATATAACTCAGCTTTACCATGCGGATAAAACCATGGTTATCATCGATAAGAAGAAAAGAAGCGCATGAGTGTAGGGGCCAACGGTAACTGGTTATTATTATGTATTGTTTACTGCAGGGTCCATGCTTAGATATGAAGAATGCATATGGTCTTTCCTCTTCTTTTGCCCTCCAATTTTTTTACGAATTTACCGGCTGGATATGTCGGATGAAAAGTATTAAAAAAACAAGAACATTGGATCGTTTTTAATTAGATACGCCTATCATAGGAGATAGGTTCGCGCGAGAGAATCGGCCAGTGCCGAATTGAATTTGGAATAAGCTTTGACTCCACATCGTAATACTAATGTAAAGTTTAAAAATTTCTCTGACTGTGTGGATCTATGTTTTATAAAGCAGATGAAACTATTGGCCATTGTGCAACCCACACAAAAGAGATTAAATAAAAACTAAGATACCCAACCGTTCTGTTTGCAGCGATAAAGTCACGTAACTCTGTACGGATAAACGATCCTAAAAAAGCAATAGAGATGGTTGGTTCCACAGTGGCAACTACGTAAGTAACAGAGAGAGAGTGTGTGTGTGTATGCGAGACAAGCCACGACCGGTAATTCTGGGGCCAACCTACCCGTTTTCCTTTTCCCTTTACTCTTCCCTCCCTCCCCTTCCTTCCCCTTCTCAGTGTGTGTTAATACTACACCCTGTCTGGGCCCTGCGTCTTTTTGGCTTTCCTTCCGACTGAACAATAAACCTCACTATAAATATCATAATCGTGAAGACAAGAAGGGGTCCAGACACAAGATTAATTCGGTCACAAAAAAAAGCATTTTAAAAGACAAAACCTCTCATCCTATGCATCATTCTTTCACCATTGACCTTCCCATTCATACATCCAAAGGCGGAATGGAAAGTTTTAGCCTTTTTCGGGAAGGGAAGGATACTTTCAGTGCATCGTGTAGGGTATGGCTCGAGTCGGCTCTTGAAAAAGCAAGTTTGGCAGTGGAACACGATTCGGTAGGCAATGTGAAAGAGGCTATGGAACGATATGGTGAGGCAGCGAATCTATTGCGGCAAGTGATTGAAAGCACCGGTGGAAAAGAAGATTGTCTAAGGTTAAAGAAAACTGTAATGTATCTTTCTCTATTTCTATTTTTTTTTTTGATTTTCTCGATTCTATTCCCCTGAGGTTTTTGGCTGCATAACAAGTAAGGACAGATATGGACAGACAAAGATAAAGAGGAGAGAATGGGACAATTTAGGAGCGGCAAAGGGAGCGATAGCGAGGTTTAATGTGCCATCCGGATAGGGCTGAAGATGTATCGGAACAAAAACCCCAGGGGAAAAGGGTGAAAAGGACCGAACAAAATAATCGCTTAATTCTCGGATGTAAAAAAAAGTATAGTGTGGAAAAGGACACTAAAAGTCGGAAGCATTCTTATTTTCCTTTTTCTTTCTCTTTTTTCTCTTTCTCTCTCTCTTTTTGTTCTCTTGTAGTACGAGTCATACATTGATCGTATCCACTATTTATCCAACAAGTCATCAATGCTTCATTGCATAGCCGAAGAAATCACATACAGTTGGCGTTCTCATCCATCATCGAGAAGTAGGACACCGAGTGAACGACCGCCATCTCTGGTCAACGACGCCAAAACATCGCATGAACTATCACAACCTCCGACACCGGTCTCTGTCTCCACCTCCTCCTCCGATGGACTTACCGAAAATAAGCCCCACAACTCCATCTTCGCCTCCATGTTTGCCAAACGATCCTTAACCCGATCCAACAAACCCACCGTCCCAATCTCATTACTATCGCCACCAAAGCCATCAAGGAGTACGCCGATCATCTCTATTAACAGACCCTCCATGCCTTGGAGACAAAATGGTAAGTCATAACGTTGTTTGCCACCTGCCAAACACATGCCTGTCGATGTCTCTTTTTATGCCGTACTCATAGCTCCATCTCCTCTCCAAACATCCCGGAAACAAAAAGGCAGTGCGAAAAAACGTTATTCAACTGATCTCACCGACAAACCAACATCCGAAAGCCAACAACCTGTACTACCTTTGAATCTCATGCCCTCTCCCAAAGACGATTATTTCGATTTCCGTTCAACAACTGCTGCAGATTTATTGCTGGAAACAACCGAACAGGTAGTACCAGACCCCGCGAGAGAGCCACCGTACGATGACCTACTCCTCCATTCCTCAACTATCGTTTACCAGGACAATCCTAACGACATGTTCTTTTCTCCCATGAATCATTTGATTCCCATGGAAGACAATTGGCATTCCGTCATGGCCCCTCCCTCTGACGATCCCCAACTTGATAGAATAAGCGATACCATCCCGATACCCGTTTCCCTTAAGAAAGATCCCTTTCTTCCTCCACCGAGAACACACAGCATTTCAGCTTTGGATCGACTTGCCCTACCAAAATCAGGTTCTGGCAGTCTTTCCGCTTCTACAAGTGTATCGTCCTTAAAAGAAGAGCAACTACCACAACCACCTAATAGTTTGCGCTCTCAAGGCTCCAGTATTTCTTTAGGAAGCTTTTGGAAATCAAACAATTCTCCTTCCTCCACCACTAAACGACGAGCAAAACAGTCCAAACAGGGTCATGGCCTTGTGGGTCTGCCTTCATTACAGATCAGTACTAGTTCACTCCGTCTTCGCAGCAATAGTCATGATTCCATGAAATCTCCCGATTCACCGCCCCACACTCGACCTCCACCAACCGAACCCCATACACTTGCTCCGCGTCGAGGCTCCTTATTCAGTGGAGCCGTACCCTCCTTGGTCCAGGGTGCTTTAACTAAAGACAAGACTCACCAACTGTCATCCTCCTGCTTCGGCGCGACGCATTTGAAATCCGACGCTGACACGATTCTGGCCACTCCCACTCCAAATCAAATTACCGGACAACCCATAAACTACTTCGATCTTATGGATCGATTACGACAAAGTATGAAGGAAGGCGGTTTTGTTACTGGACGATTGCATATTCCCAAAGAATTCTGGTAAGATAAACTCAAACCCTACATTACTCCTTTTTTCTCTTTTCTTGAACTTTTCGTTCATCATGGAACTTTTTTTTTCAAGGTTCCAATCTGGTGTACGATTACCGGCCCTGGATGCCAAAATAGAGACCTGCAGACTTTTATTGATTGCGTTGAAACCAATGAAAGCGCGTACAGATTTTGATAACATGTCTAGTGCTTATACGGAGTTAAGTGGTCTGGAACGTATACTGGAACAGATCCATTATAGTTTTTCCAAAAAGCTGGGTATCACACGGACTAGCGACGAAGATGGTGGGGCCACAACCATCTCCGACAGTACGCAACCCAGGAAATCATCTCACGTAAGTAGCGTTTTGTAGTACGTCTAGATTGATTCAAATTAACAAGATTTAACTTTGAGCCTGTTTGTTCTTCAGACGATCGCTATTTGGGGTAGCAAATTGAGCAAATCAGTGGAACGGATGAGACTGGAATCATCAAAGTCATCGTAAGTGATAATATATTTCATTCAGGCTGCATTTAAACTCTTATTAATTATAAATGGCTTTAGGGATGATCAATATAACACATATATCTACACTCTCGTGGAACTACTCGATTTGGTACAACTACTCGGTAAGTAGTAACCACTTTAGTACAGGCTTAATTTGTGAATGTAACAATCTCGATCTCTTAGATCATTGGCACACACACTACGTCAACATACTTGACCAGGGTTCTCCAGACAAAACTATGCTTTGCAAACGCATTATACAAACGACGCAGATGTGTAGCGACTCTCTGAGCAGAATCGTTTGTGGCTTCCTGGTGCGAGATTTCTCCAGACTGCTGAACAAATGGATCAAGAAGTGCAATGATTGGATGCAGGACTAATTATGTCCTTTTTGTTTTGTTTTCCTGTTTCTCATCGTTTATTTTCCCTATCTAAAAGCATTGTACATTTGTAGTAAATACTTTCTTCGTCATCATGATCATCATCAACATTTATTATTATCTTTACGGACATTTTCATAATTAAAAAAGAAAGAAGTCAAACGTAATTTATCCATAATGGACACCGATAATTCTTTTTAATTTATCCAACCGAATATTGAGACGGGATGGGTTATAATCCATTGTCATCATAGCATTGGGCTTCAAGAGCCGATGAGGTGCTGGCAAATCCTTTGGCCGTACGAACTAAAGAAAGAAGAATGACGACAGAAACCCGAGGTTAGGACACACTGTAGGTAATTCAAGTGTACCTCATCCGGAGAAAGCGATGTTTCTTCATCGTCGCCAATGACTGTCTTGCCACAGAGCTTGTCAGCCCAACCTCCAGTCTCATCTCCCTGTCCTGGAACTCTTGGAAACATGGTCAAAAAAGCCGAGAAATGCCGACGGGGCTTGGCCAAGACTCAGTCGCATAGAAAATGAAGAACGACGCAGTCACCTCAGCTGAAACTACTGCTGCATGTCATTTGACGAGCAGGGAAAGTTAAGTAAACGGAGATCTCTGACCCACCGTTGCAAAAAGTTACTGCACGCCGATGAATTCTATTTAATTGATGCAGTCCGTCTATGCAAAAGGAAGGTGATCTTCCATTTACTTGATATCTGTTATATTGTTTCGGACTTGTTCAAACTACAGTAAAGCAACTCCATGTATACAATGTCCGAAACAAAGATTGCCTCTCAAGTCTCTCTGTACTGAATTCTAACTGTAAAGAACTTGCAGTGACTTCAGGTTCTCATTTCCCGGATAGATAGTTATAGCATTAGGCAAAACTTATGTGTCACAAGGTTCAAAAAAGCAATCGTTTTAGGCTCAGCCGGACAACATGCTTTAAACGTTCTATTCAAGTCTGCTGGTCCATACCTTGCAATTTGGGAAAGTGGGCTGACAGAATACCCCATTTGACTTTGAACATGCCCGAGGATGATGAACCATATAAACTGGCAGAGCTGCCTCGTTTAAATGCTGCAATTTTGAGTGAAGCATGGCGGATAAATATTAATGTAAAGCGGTACCCTTTCTGCATACGGATACAATGGAAGATACAGGTTTTTATCCTTTGATGGCTCTGAAAGGGAGGATTAGCAAATCTTGTTCACTTTCCAAAAAAAAGTCTTGCACGCAAGGAGAGCTTGGACAGGTGACTAATGCTAGAGCAAGAGGACCATACAGACAGTGTACTCCGCAGCAAATTGAAAAGCTGTTTGATTTAGTGATTGATATAAGGGTGAACACCAAAGGAGATAGCGCTAATCATAGGTATAAATGTCCAAATCGTTCAGCATTATTTCAGCCATCGACCACAGAGACCATTGGGATAAAGTCCACCATTGGAGCATCTTTGGGTGTGGCCATGCGGAACTCATGTCTGCCAGCACTGCCTGATAGACTATGTCCGTACGGCGAACCGTCAAGCGATATTGAACAAGCGTTCAATATGGAATCTCGACTTTACCCGGCGTTGCTGCCTTCACTAACCTCTTGGAGAATTTGATTATTCAAGGTGATAAAACTTGTCCTTGTCATAACAGCGATAATTTATACAGTAGTAGAAGTATGCAGATTGACCGACACGCAGAAGCATCACGAGTGTTTCTCCCGATATGGAATGCAAAATATGGTTTGAGACGTTGTTCCAGATGCAGATGGAAGCTGGTAATCGGAACCACAACTGGGAATGCTTCGATGACCGGTTCTGCAATTATGGATTCCAAGATCAATGTGTTTGTGTGACCAGGGGCGTATAAGTTTATGTAAGCTGCGTTAGATGAAATGAATTAGTTACTTTTACGTTATTCATGTATCGTGCACTGAAAGAGGACGCGCTCAAGGATCGTATCATATACAACCCACATAAAAGTATAATATGCCAATTGATGAGCGCCTTCCATCATCTATTCACGTTGCACGTATTGTGACACTCTAACAGGGTTCGACAATAACTTACACTGTCCGTGTGGTAGTTTCACATACTGCGACGTGCCGCGTGGATTTGGAAGCTCTCAGGAATCTGAGAAGAAAGTCGCGTCGTATTTTACGTAGACACTAGCCAAGCTTGTGCTGTTGCACCATGGAAAGATTCAATTAAATGACTTCAACGACGTTGTAAATGCGTACGAAAACGCTCACAGCAAGTTCAAAGCAAATTTTTCTTGCTTTCTGCTCCAAGCCGTTAAATCAATGAAAAACAACTCAAAGTCAGACGAGGGTTCCACCTACAGCGTTCTCTGCTAATGTCAAAAACTGGTTGATTTACTTGTACTCTTATAAACCATAGCATCAGTTGAGTCGAGAGACAACCTCTTTGCTATGATTAAATAGAAATTCCACAATTGATATACCCAATGAAAAATCTTTTCTTCTTCACGAATACTGTTACTGCTTTGTCCATTGCCTCTATCAAAGAAACTACAATTTAACAGCCGCTCACAGTATATTTCAACGACGAAAGACTTATGCAATTGCATGGAGTCTAAAGGTTGCTCCATCAAATGTCTTTTGCCTCATTTGACATTGATATATCTGAATCCATAAACGAAACGGGTGGGCAGAATTGCCTCTGCATATGTGACTATTTTGGGTGAAGGAGGACCGGGAAGTAGTAGTTATGTAAACAATACCTTTGTGCGTATGCCTACAGTGGCAGATACCGCATTTTTTGTTGTTAATGCTAGAGATTGGGAAATTTAACAGGCCATATGCGCGGCTGTAGCATGAACAGGTGGCTTAAGCTAGAACGAGAGACTCTTATAGAAGACGTGGCAAAGCAACCAGAAAAACTGTTTGGTTGATGATTGAAAATTCCGAACAGCAGAAGAAGCATTATATATAATATATATAAATGTCCGAACCGCTTAACATTAATATCCGAACATATAATCATGATAAAGAAAGACAATCGGCTGGAGTTTAGAGGAGGCTTTGTAAGAAAATCTAACGGAGTAATAGCCTTGCAAAAAAAGAAGATTGAAGGATGGCGAAAAGATGCGAGTGTTGCACTTCACTAAGTACTATGTTTCTTATCGATGAAGCTGAGTTCAACTTGCACAGTGAAAGAAATTTAGCCGTTCTTTGAAAGCGACAGCAGCAGAAGGCTCTGCACATCTTTAACAAAGCCTCAGACTACACCTGTGACCAGAAAGAGAAAGCTTAATAGAAAACAGTTAATGGTCGGATTGGTACACGAACGGAGCACTTCCTGCGTTATATATCCAATGTCAGAGACGATCTGGAATAACATCATAGAAAAGGTCATTATACCGTGATGATAATGGGGCACTGCTATATACACCGGTGCCTTTTCGTAATATGATTGATACTAGGACTAAAGCCTAATTTACTTACCGTCATATTTCCCGTTTCTACATTCAATTAAAGAATTTTGGTCCAAGGTCAAACCGACTATCAGAAGAAATGCACTAAAAGCTGCGGATACACTTGTGGGTAGGTCATTCGCGCTTCTAATTATTTTCTGGATCCGCTCGGCCATTTTTGCTGCAGACATCAACTAAGGCCTTCATTCTGGCATGTTCAAGAGAACTACGGATCGGCTTATTGGATATTCGGTCATGCAATTATTATGACGTCACGCTAATTGATTTTCTAGTGTAGTGTTCGCATAGAAACTCTGCTAAAGGCCTCCATCTGAATGTTTCTATTCGTTGTATTGAGCTATATCTTTGGTTTTGTCTTTAAACTTAAGAATTTTTCTGTAGAGAGCTTTATTCTCTACGATGCCCTCTTGGGAAGAGCTTAATATAATGTTCCAAACTTCAATTGGACTTATATATATATTTTAATCTGCTATGAAGTTTAAAAAGGTGTAATCACATCAAACAGCTTCAAGCCATGTGTCTCCCCAATATGATCATAAGGCAGTAACGCTCTTAGGGATGGACAAGACGGTAGGACAACCACAAAGCTATCAAAATCATTCGATTTTTGCTAAAGAAATAATAGTCACAATGATGATGACGCGCAAGGGGTGCAATTAATTCCGCCTGTTGTTTTTTTATTGCCTTCCTGTCCTCTACTATATCCACCGTTCTCCCCTACACACCCCTTACGCGTGAGTTCCCTCGGAAGACAGTAATGCAGACAAGGCATCTATACTTTCGCCAGTCTGTAATTATGGACGTTATTCGTGCCATTATTTCCCGCCCAATGACATTGGCAAACCCATCGCTTCAACCTTCGAAATGTCATCGACCGCTGGCGGTGTCCTGGAAAGGTTTGGACAGGCATAAATCTTGTAGTTTGTTTACATGTGGCCACCATTGCCGTCAGAGGCGGCTGTACACGCAAGCAGCCCATCTGAAAGCGACTGAGGGGAGATCAGAAATGTTCACAGATGAGATAGTGCAACAAGCGCAACAAGAGATGAAACTAGTAAATAATACTCGTGGCTCAAAAGCACGGAAAAAGACCATTCTGCGTAAATCCGAAGGAGGCAATAAGGTGATAGCTGTGACTGGCTGGATGTTCAAGCAACCAAAGCGGAAACCGCGAACGGAAGAGGACTATAACCGATGCATTGCATTTACCATCAACGACGGTATGATCAATAAAGCTATCAAATACCTAAGGGAAATGGAAAAGAGCGGTATCAAACCGAGGAAATATGCTTATACCATGATTATCAACGGCTTCACCAAGAATTCTGACATGGATCGTGCTAAGAGATGGCTGAAACGGATGAAAATGAACGGAATCAAACCTGATGTCTATACCTACAGCAGCATGATTGACGGTTATATGCGTACGGCCGATGTGACGCGTGCAGAAGCCGTTTTCCGTGAAATGATGAAACAAAAAATCAAACCAGAACTGACAACCTATAACATCATGATGCACCATGCCGTAAGACAACTCGATATCGACACTGCCGTTACGTTCTGGGAAAGACTGAGAGACGCAGGATTGGACCCAGATGTTTATACCTACGCCATTATGATACATGGATTAGGCCAGGAGAATCAAGTGGATCAAGCGTGGAGAATGTACGATATCATGAAACGGAAAGGGATCGACGTCAATGCTGTCATTGCGACCACATTGATGGGAATCCATGTTAAACACCATGATAATGAGCATGTGATAAAGTTATTCCGACGGTTCTTTGAAGACAATTTGAGAAAGACTAAAATCATGCCAACTGCACATACACGGAATGTTATGTTGAATGCAATTCTTGGTTCTGCCGATCTCGTAACTACCGAAACGTATTACAATCATTATCTTGAATCACTTAAAACAAAGCAATCGACACCATTATTCTCTGGCGCCAACGTTTACACATACACCACCTTTATGCGGGCGTTTCTACGTCGTGATGCCGTGCAGATGGTTGGGCAGGTCTATCAGGACATGATCAAACAAGGCGTGAAACCGACCGTAGTAACCTATTCGGTGATTATGCTTTCTCATGCCTTCGTTCCCGATCCCGATACATGCTCGCGTATCCTGGAACAAATGAAACGAAGCGGCATTGAACTCAATGTCGTATTATATACCATTGTGATGCGTGCCTGGGGTAAGGCTGGTCGCTTTGATAAGGTGAAGGAAGTCTACGAAGAAATGAAGGCTGCTGGCATTCAACCGACTCAACAAACGATGAGCGTCATCCAACAGGCGGAAAACCGTGGGTTCCAATCATAGACAACATGTTCTTCTTACACTATATACAACAAATAACGATATCCTTCCATCTTGCTTTTCGGGTTGTTGGTTGGCTAAACCAGCTCATATTGCATTACCGCACGAGAAGATAGGGAAAGAAGGAAATGAAGTATCCCTTCTCCAGGCCTATCCGTTTTCCTTACATCGACATATACCAGCCGGTAAACCTTTCGTTCACTCATAACTACATTGGCGAGGGACGCGCCGGAATGTTTATCCATCCTTAGAAAGTTTTACAGCGCAATTCATCACTTGCTCACAGCAATAATTGTATATGATGAATAAATGGCAATCGTACATGTGTATAGAATTTTATCTTTTAACGTACTACTTTACATTATCAAATCATTACTCATCTTTATGCATATCTGTCTTGCTCTAAACCCATAACATAATATGAAAGAATGCCAGCAAGAAATAATGCCATCCTTTATTTCTCTCTCTCTCTCTCTCTCTCTCTCTCTCTCTCTCT